>OW971892.1:0-12500 GCA_943193645.1 Acentria ephemerella
CTAACCTAACCTAACCTAACCTAACCTAACCTAACCTAACCTAACCTAACCTAACCTAACCTAACCTAACCTAACCTAACCTAACCTAACCTAACCTAACCTAACCTAACCTAACCTAACCTAACCTAACCTAACCTAACCTAACCTAACCTAACCTAACCTAACCTAACCTAACCTAACCTAACCTAACCTAACCTAACCTAAACCTAACCTAACCTACCTAACCTAACCTAACCTAACAACCTAACCTAACCTAACCTAACCTAACCTAACCTAACCTAACCTAACCTAACCTAACCTAACCTAACCTAACCTAACCTAACCTAACCTAACCTAACCTAACCTAACCTAACCTACCTAACCTAACCTAACCTAACCTAACCTAACCTAACCTAACCTAACCTAACCTAACCTACCTACAACCTTAACCTAACCTAACCTAACCTAACCTAACCTAACCTAACCTAACCTAACCTAACCTAACCTAACCTAACCTAACCTAACCTAACCTAACCTAACCTAACCTAACCTAACCTAACCTAACCTAACCTAACCTAACCTAACCTAACCTAACCTAACCTAACCTAACCTAACCTAACCTAACCTAACCTAACCTAACCTAACCTAACCTAACCTAACCTAACCTAACCTAACCTAACCTAACCTAACCTAACCTAACCTAACCTAACCTAACCTAACCTAACCTAACCTAACCTAACCTAACCTAACCTAACCTAACCTAACCTAACCTAACCTAACCTAACCTAACCTAACCTAACCTAACCTAACCTAACCTAACCTAACCTAACCTAACCTAACCTAACCTAACCTAACCTAACCTAACCTAACCTAACCTAACCTAACCTAACCTAACCTAACCTAACCTAACCTAACCTAACCTAACCTAACCTAACCTAACCTAACCTAACCTAACCTAACCTAACCTAACCTAACCTAACCTAACCTAACCTAACCTAACCTAACCTAACCTAACCTAACCTAACCTAACCTAACCTAACCTAACCTAACCTAACCTAACCTAACCTAACCTAACCTAACCTAACCTAACCTAACCTAACCTAACCTAACCTAACCTAACCTAACCTAACCTAACCTAACCTAACCTAACCTAACCTAACCTAACCTAACCTAACCTAACCTAACCTAACCTAACCTAACCTAACCTAACCTAACCTAACCTAACCTAACCTAACCTAACCTAACCTAACCTAACCTAACCTAACCTAACCTAACCTAACCTAACCTAACCTAACCTAACCTAACCTAACCTAACCTAACCTAACCTAACCTAACCTAACCTAACCTAACCTAACCTAACCTAACCTAACCTAACCTAACCTAACCTAACCTAACCTAACCTAACCTAACCTAACCTAACCTAACCTAACCTAACCTAACCTAACCTAACCTAACCTAACCTAACCTAACCTAACCTAACCTAACCTAACCTAACCTAACCTAACCTAACCTAACCTAACCTAACCTAACCTAACCTAACCTAACCTAACCTAACCTAACCTAACCTAACCTAACCTAACCTAACCTAACCTAACCTAACCTAACCTAACCTAACCTAACCTAACCTAACCTAACCTAACCTAACCTAACCTAACCTAACCTAACCTAACCTAACCTAACCTAACCTAACCTAACCTAACCTAACCTAACCTAACCTAACCTAACCTAACCTAACCTAACCTAACCTAACCTAACCTAACCTAACCTAACCTAACCTAACCTAACCTAACCTAACCTAACCTAACCTAACCTAACCTAACCTAACCTAACCTAACCTAACCTAACCTAACCTAACCTAACCTAACCTAACCTAACCTAACCTAACCTAACCTAACCTAACCTAACCTAACCTAACCTAACCTAACCTAACCTAACCTAACCTAACCTAACCTAACCTAACCTAACCTAACCTAACCTAACCTAACCTAACCTAACCTAACCTAACCTAACCTAACCTAACCTAACCTAACCTAACCTAACCTAACCTAACCTAACCTAACCTAACCTAACCTAACCTAACCTAACCTAACCTAACCTAACCTAACCTAACCTAACCTAACCTAACCTAACCTAACCTAACCTAACCTAACCTAACCTAACCTAACCTAACCTAACCTAACCTAACCTAACCTAACCTAACCTAACCTAACCTAACCTAACCTAACCTAACCTAACCTAACCTAACCTAACCTAACCTAACCTAACCTAACCTAACCTAACCTAACCTAACCTAACCTAACCTAACCTAACCTAACCTAACCTAACCTAACCTAACCTAACCTAACCTAACCTAACCTAACCTAACCTAACCTAACCTAACCTAACCTAACCTAACCTAACCTAACCTAACCTAACCTAACCTAACCTAACCTAACCTAACCTAACCTAACCTAACCTAACCTAACCTAACCTAACCTAACCTAACCTAACCTAACCTAACCTAACCTAACCTAACCTAACCTAACCTAACCTAACCTAACCTAACCTAACCTAACCTAACCTAACCTAACCTAACCTAACCTAACCTAACCTAACCTAACCTAACCTAACCTAACCTAACCTAACCTAACCTAACCTAACCTAACCTAACCTAACCTAACCTAACCTAACCTAACCTAACCTAACCTAACCTAACCTAACCTAACCTAACCTAACCTAACCTAACCTAACCTAACCTAACCTAACCTAACCTAACCTAACCTAACCTAACCTAACCTAACCTAACCTAACCTAACCTAACCTAACCTAACCTAACCTAACCTAACCTAACCTAACCTAACCTAACCTAACCTAACCTAACCTAACCTAACCTAACCTAACCTAACCTAACCTAACCTAACCTAACCTAACCTAACCTAACCTAACCTAACCTAACCTAACCTAACCTAACCTAACCTAACCTAACCTAACCTAACCTAACCTAACCTAACCTAACCTAACCTAACCTAACCTAACCTAACCTAACCTAACCTAACCTAACCTAACCTAACCTAACCTAACCTAACCTAACCTAACCTAACCTAACCTAACCTAACCTAACCTAACCTAACCTAACCTAACCTAACCTAACCTAACCTAACCTAACCTAACCTAACCTAACCTAACCTAACCTAACCTAACCTAACCTAACCTAACCTAACCTAACCTAACCTAACCTAACCTAACCTAACCTAACCTAACCTAACCTAACCTAACCTAACCTAACCTAACCTAACCTAACCTAACCTAACCTAACCTAACCTAACCTAACCTAACCTAACCTAACCTAACCTAACCTAACCTAACCTAACCTAACCTAACCTAACCTAACCTAACCTAACCTAACCTAACCTAACCTAACCTAACCTAACCTAACCTAACCTAACCTAACCTAACCTAACCTAACCTAACCTAACCTAACCTAACCTAACCTAACCTAACCTAACCTAACCTAACCTAACCTAACCTAACCTAACCTAACCTAACCTAACCTAACCTAACCTAACCTAACCTAACCTAACCTAACCTAACCTAACCTAACCTAACCTAACCTAACCTAACCTAACCTAACCTAACCTAACCTAACCTAACCTAACCTAACCTAACCTAACCTAACCTAACCTAACCTAACCTAACCTAACCTAACCTAACCTAACCTAACCTAACCTAACCTAACCTAACCTAACCTAACCTAACCTAACCTAACCTAACCTAACCTAACCTAACCTAACCTAACCTAACCTAACCTAACCTAACCTAACCTAACCTAACCTAACCTAACCTAACCTAACCTAACCTAACCTAACCTAACCTAACCTAACCTAACCTAACCTAACCTAACCTAACCTAACCTAACCTAACCTAACCTAACCTAACCTAACCTAACCTAACCTAACCTAACCTAACCTAACCTAACCTAACCTAACCTAACCTAACCTAACCTAACCTAACCTAACCTAACCTAACCTAACCTAACCTAACCTAACCTAACCTAACCTAACCTAACCTAACCTAACCTAACCTAACCTAACCTAACCTAACCTAACCTAACCTAACCTAACCTAACCTAACCTAACCTAACCTAACCTAACCTAACCTAACCTAACCTAACCTAACCTAACCTAACCTAACCTAACCTAACCTAACCTAACCTAACCTAACCTAACCTAACCTAACCTAACCTAACCTAACCTAACCTAACCTAACCTAACCTAACCTAACCTAACCTAACCTAACCTAACCTAACCTAACCTAACCTAACCTAACCTAACCTAACCTAACCTAACCTAACCTAACCTAACCTAACCTAACCTAACCTAACCTAACCTAACCTAACCT
This sequence comes from Acentria ephemerella, assembly GCA_943193645.1. Lineage (NCBI taxonomy): Eukaryota > Metazoa > Arthropoda > Insecta > Lepidoptera > Crambidae > Acentria > Acentria ephemerella. The sequence continues at coordinate 4,357 of OW971892.1, forward strand.
AACCTAACCTAACCTAACCTAACCTAACCTAACCTAACCTAACCTAACCTAACCTAACCTAACCTAACCTAACCTAACCTAACCTAACCTAACCTAACCTAACCTAACCTAACCTAACCTAACCTAACCTAACCTAACCTAACCTAACCTAACCTAACCTAACCTAACCTAACCTAACCTAACCTAACCTAACCTAACCTAACCTAACCTAACCTAACCTAACCTAACCTAACCTAACCTAACCTAACCTAACCTAACCTAACCTAACCTAACCTAACCTAACCTAACCTAACCTAACCTAACCTAACCTAACCTAACCTAACCTAACCTAACCTAACCTAACCTAACCTAACCTAACCTAACCTAACCTAACCTAACCTAACCTAACCTAACCTAACCTAACCTAACCTAACCTAACCTAACCTAACCTAACCTAACCTAACCTAACCTAACCTAACCTAACCTAACCTAACCTAACCTAACCTAACCTAACCTAACCTAACCTAACCTAACCTAACCTAACCTAACCTAACCTAACCTAACCTAACCTAACCTAACCTAACCTAACCTAACCTAACCTAACCTAACCTAACCTAACCTAACCTAACCTAACCTAACCTAACCTAACCTAACCTAACCTAACCTAACCTAACCTAACCTAACCTAACCTAACCTAACCTAACCTAACCTAACCTAACCTAACCTAACCTAACCTAACCTAACCTAACCTAACCTAACCTAACCTAACCTAACCTAACCTAACCTAACCTAACCTAACCTAACCTAACCTAACCTAACCTAACCTAACCTAACCTAACCTAACCTAACCTAACCTAACCTAACCTAACCTAACCTAACCTAACCTAACCTAACCTAACCTAACCTAACCTAACCTAACCTAACCTAACCTAACCTAACCTAACCTAACCTAACCTAACCTAACCTAACCTAACCTAACCTAACCTAACCTAACCTAACCTAACCTAACCTAACCTAACCTAACCTAACCTAACCTAACCTAACCTAACCTAACCTAACCTAACCTAACCTAACCTAACCTAACCTAACCTAACCTAACCTAACCTAACCTAACCTAACCTAACCTAACCTAACCTAACCTAACCTAACCTAACCTAACCTAACCTAACCTAACCTAACCTAACCTAACCTAACCTAACCTAACCTAACCTAACCTAACCTAACCTAACCTAACCTAACCTAACCTAACCTAACCTAACCTAACCTAACCTAACCTAACCTAACCTAACCTAACCTAACCTAACCTAACCTAACCTAACCTAACCTAACCTAACCTAACCTAACCTAACCTAACCTAACCTAACCTAACCTAACCTAACCTAACCTAACCTAACCTAACCTAACCTAACCTAACCTAACCTAACCTAACCTAACCTAACCTAACCTAACCTAACCTAACCTAACCTAACCTAACCTAACCTAACCTAACCTAACCTAACCTAACCTAACCTAACCTAACCTAACCTAACCTAACCTAACCTAACCTAACCTAACCTAACCTAACCTAACCTAACCTAACCTAACCTAACCTAACCTAACCTAACCTAACCTAACCTAACCTAACCTAACCTAACCTAACCTAACCTAACCTAACCTAACCTAACCTAACCTAACCTAACCTAACCTAACCTAACCTAACCTAACCTAACCTAACCTAACCTAACCTAACCTAACCTAACCTAACCTAACCTAACCTAACCTAACCTAACCTAACCTAACCTAACCTAACCTAACCTAACCTAACCTAACCTAACCTAACCTAACCTAACCTAACCTAACCTAACCTAACCTAACCTAACCTAACCTAACCTAACCTAACCTAACCTAACCTAACCTAACCTAACCTAACCTAACCTAACCTAACCTAACCTAACCTAACCTAACCTAACCTAACCTAACCTAACCTAACCTAACCTAACCTAACCTAACCTAACCTAACCTAACCTAACCTAACCTAACCTAACCTAACCTAACCTAACCTAACCTAACCTAACCTAACCTAACCTAACCTAACCTAACCTAACCTAACCTAACCTAACCTAACCTAACCTAACCTAACCTAACCTAACCTAACCTAACCTAACCTAACCTAACCTAACCTAACCTAACCTAACCTAACCTAACCTAACCTAACCTAACCTAACCTAACCTAACCTAACCTAACCTAACCTAACCTAACCTAACCTAACCTAACCTAACCTAACCTAACCTAACCTAACCTAACCTAACCTAACCTAACCTAACCTAACCTAACCTAACCTAACCTAACCTAACCTAACCTAACCTAACCTAACCTAACCTAACCTAACCTAACCTAACCTAACCTAACCTAACCTAACCTAACCTAACCTAACCTAACCTAACCTAACCTAACCTAACCTAACCTAACCTAACCTAACCTAACCTAACCTAACCTAACCTAACCTAACCTAACCTAACCTAACCTAACCTAACCTAACCTAACCTAACCTAACCTAACCTAACCTAACCTAACCTAACCTAACCTAACCTAACCTAACCTAACCTAACCTAACCTAACCTAACCTAACCTAACCTAACCTAACCTAACCTAACCTAACCTAACCTAACCTAACCTAACCTAACCTAACCTAACCTAACCTAACCTAACCTAACCTAACCTAACCTAACCTAACCTAACCTAACCTAACCTAACCTAACCTAACCTAACCTAACCTAACCTAACCTAACCTAACCTAACCTAACCTAACCTAACCTAACCTAACCTAACCTAACCTAACCTAACCTAACCTAACCTAACCTAACCTAACCTAACCTAACCTAACCTAACCTAACCTAACCTAACCTAACCTAACCTAACCTAACCTAACCTAACCTAACCTAACCTAACCTAACCTAACCTAACCTAACCTAACCTAACCTAACCTAACCTAACCTAACCTAACCTAACCTAACCTAACCTAACCTAACCTAACCTAACCTAACCTAACCTAACCTAACCTAACCTAACCTAACCTAACCTAACCTAACCTAACCTAACCTAACCTAACCTAACCTAACCTAACCTAACCTAACCTAACCTAACCTAACCTAACCTAACCTAACCTAACCTAACCTAACCTAACCTAACCTAACCTAACCTAACCTAACCTAACCTAACCTAACCTAACCTAACCTAACCTAACCTAACCTAACCTAACCTAACCTAACCTAACCTAACCTAACCTAACCTAACCTAACCTAACCTAACCTAACCTAACCTAACCTAACCTAACCTAACCTAACCTAACCTAACCTAACCTAACCTAACCTAACCTAACCTAACCTAACCTAACCTAACCTAACCTAACCTAACCTAACCTAACCTAACCTAACCTAACCTAACCTAACCTAACCTAACCTAACCTAACCTAACCTAACCTAACCTAACCTAACCTAACCTAACCTAACCTAACCTAACCTAACCTAACCTAACCTAACCTAACCTAACCTAACCTAACCTAACCTAACCTAACCTAACCTAACCTAACCTAACCTAACCTAACCTAACCTAACCTAACCTAACCTAACCTAACCTAACCTAACCTAACCTAACCTAACCTAACCTAACCTAACCTAACCTAACCTAACCTAACCTAACCTAACCTAACCTAACCTAACCTAACCTAACCTAACCTAACCTAACCTAACCTAACCTAACCTAACCTAACCTAACCTAACCTAACCTAACCTAACCTAACCTAACCTAACCTAACCTAACCTAACCTAACCTAACCTAACCTAACCTAACCTAACCTAACCTAACCTAACCTAACCTAACCTAACCTAACCTAACCTAACCTAACCTAACCTAACCTAACCTAACCTAACCTAACCTAACCTAACCTAACCTAACCTAACCTAACCTAACCTAACCTAACCTAACCTAACCTAACCTAACCTAACCTAACCTAACCTAACCTAACCTAACCTAACCTAACCTAACCTAACCTAACCTAACCTAACCTAACCTAACCTAACCTAACCTAACCTAACCTAACCTAACCTAACCTAACCTAACCTAACCTAACCTAACCTAACCTAACCTAACCTAACCTAACCTAACCTAACCTAACCTAACCTAACCTAACCTAACCTAACCTAACCTAACCTAACCTAACCTAACCTAACCTAACCTAACCTAACCTAACCTAACCTAACCTAACCTAACCTAACCTAACCTAACCTAACCTAACCTAACCTAACCTAACCTAACCTAACCTAACCTAACCTAACCTAACCTAACCTAACCTAACCTAACCTAACCTAACCTAACCTAACCTAACCTAACCTAACCTAACCTAACCTAACCTAACCTAACCTAACCTAACCTAACCTAACCTAACCTAACCTAACCTAACCTAACCTAACCTAACCTAACCTAACCTAACCTAACCTAACCTAACCTAACCTAACCTAACCTAACCTAACCTAACCTAACCTAACCTAACCTAACCTAACCTAACCTAACCTAACCTAACCTAACCTAACCTAACCTAACCTAACCTAACCTAACCTAACCTAACCTAACCTAACCTAACCTAACCTAACCTAACCTAACCTAACCTAACCTAACCTAACCTAACCTAACCTAACCTAACCTAACCTAACCTAACCTAACCTAACCTAACCTAACCTAACCTAACCTAACCTAACCTAACCTAACCTAACCTAACCTAACCTAACCTAACCTAACCTAACCTAACCTAACCTAACCTAACCTAACCTAACCTAACCTAACCTAACCTAACCTAACCTAACCTAACCTAACCTAACCTAACCTAACCTAACCTAACCTAACCTAACCTAACCTAACCTAACCTAACCTAACCTAACCTAACCTAACCTAACCTAACCTAACCTAACCTAACCTAACCTAACCTAACCTAACCTAACCTAACCTAACCTAACCTAACCTAACCTAACCTAACCTAACCTAACCTAACCTAACCTAACCTAACCTAACCTAACCTAACCTAACCTAACCTAACCTAACCTAACCTAACCTAACCTAACCTAACCTAACCTAACCTAACCTAACCTAACCTAACCTAACCTAACCTAACCTAACCTAACCTAACCTAACCTAACCTAACCTAACCTAACCTAACCTAACCTAACCTAACCTAACCTAACCTAACCTAACCTAACCTAACCTAACCTAACCTAACCTAACCTAACCTAACCTAACCTAACCTAACCTAACCTAACCTAACCTAACCTAACCTAACCTAACCTAACCTAACCTAACCTAACCTAACCTAACCTAACCTAACCTAACCTAACCTAACCTAACCTAACCTAACCTAACCTAACCTAACCTAACCTAACCTAACCTAACCTAACCTAACCTAACCTAACCTAACCTAACCTAACCTAACCTAACCTAACCTAACCTAACCTAACCTAACCTAACCTAACCTAACCTAACCTAACCTAACCTAACCTAACCTAACCTAACCTAACCTAACCTAACCTAACCTAACCTAACCTAACCTAACCTAACCTAACCTAACCTAACCTAACCTAACCTAACCTAACCTAACCTAACCTAACCTAACCTAACCTAACCTAACCTAACCTAACCTAACCTAACCTAACCTAACCTAACCTAACCTAACCTAACCTAACCTAACCTAACCTAACCTAACCTAACCTAACCTAACCTAACCTAACCTAACCTAACCTAACCTAACCTAACCTAACCTAACCTAACCTAACCTAACCTAACCTAACCTAACCTAACCTAACCTAACCTAACCTAACCTAACCTAACCTTTTTTTTTTTTTTTTTTTTTTTTTTTTTTTTTTTTTTTTTTTTTTTGTCGCAGGGGAATGCATTGACGCATTTCCTTCCCGATTCGGGGAAACCGGGAAGGGGTATGTGGGACTCCCGGGCAACGGTGCCCGTCCTACCCACTAAACCCCTGCGTGTTTCGACACGCCGCAATTGGCGCTGCCATGGGGTGCTCATCGCATTCGCCACAGCAGCGTCGCAGCGAGCCCTTGGCGGGCTCTTCCACGAGGTGGTATGGGATACTCACGAAACATGGGGAGTATCCCTCATCGCAGAGGCCGTGCAATGCAGGTACTGATCCCCATCAGTACCCGCTGGCCTCTACTTGGCGGAGGCGGACGTTAGTCCGCCCGCCGAGACGGTCCGCTCCGAGGTTGTAAAGACCCCTGAGCGGACCGCCCCGACGGCGCCCCGCCTCGTCCCAAAAGGGTCGAGGCAGGGCGCTTCGCCTCCCGTGACCTGTCAGCAGCAGGGGCAGGTGGGGGCGGCCTAGGGCCGTCGCCACCCCCCCCACCACCAAGAGGTCTACCTCGCGTGCCGCGCCTCAGCTGCTGTAAGCAGCTTTTACTGCCCGCCATGTGGTTGGCCGGTAAACCGGCGTCGCCACACGGCGCACAGTGAGGCGCAGCCGAGCACTCGGCGGCCTTGTGGCCCGGTCGACCGCAGCGAAGACAAACGTCGCTGCGGTCGACTGCCGACGGGCACAGCTGCTTGGTGTGCCCCACACCAAGACAGCGGTGGCACATCATTGGGCGGCTTTCTGCCACGGAAACGCGGACAGTGCTCCACCCAACGGAAAGCCGGCCGCCCTTGCCGATATCCCTCGCCGCAGCCGCGGGGCAGGTGACCCTTACGGATCCCGAGCCCCACCGGCCGCGGCGAATGATACCGACGCGGACCATATCACCAGGGACACATCCAGCACGAGCGATCGCCCCCCGGATGTCGTCCCCGGTGATTGTGTCATCCAGACCGGTCAAACGGAGCTCCCCCGTCTTGACCGGTCTTGTGACAACGGCATCTTCGCCGATCACCTCCTGGAGGCGAGCGGCGAAGATGTCGGCCTTCTCTACACGATCCTGGCCCGCGATCGTGAGGACACGGGCACCCGTCTTCGTTGGCTTTATGCGGAGCTCCGGTATGTCGGAGTCTCCAGCGGTAGCTGCTCTCGCCCGAGTCAGGACGGACAAGTAGGTTTCCCCACGCCGCTCAGCCTCGGGCGAGAGCACCACCGCTATAGCCGCAGTGGTTGGTACCCGGATCCGGGCGCCCGCCTTCTTCTTCCTCCTCCGCCTCTTTTTCTTCCTGCCGCCACTTGCTCCAGGCGGAGGCTGCGCTGGGGCTTGCGCCGGCCGCGCTGCATTGCGCGTGGCGCTGGCGTAGGTAGTCGCGGATCGCGCGGGTGCAGAACTCGGCGCGGTCGTCATCGGTGTAGGGGCAGAGGGGGGCTTCTTCCTGGCCCGCTTCCTCCTGACGAGCGTGAAGCCGTCGTGCTCCATGCCGCCGCCTGCCGTCTCTTCTATGGGAGCGGTTGGGGCACGCTCCTCTGTCGTCTGCGGTGAAGGGGGAGCGGTGGTGGTAGTGGCTCTCGCCGCCCTGTCCACCTCCGCTCGCGCCTCTAGGAAGCGCTCCACGACCCGTAGTATCCGGGCGTCCTCGGCGTCGCGCATCTCGCTGGCCGGCTCCAGCCTCTCCCGAACGTTGACTGCCGGGAGGTCCTCTTCTGCGCCGGTGTTCTCTGCAGCCCTGTCGCCACACGCGCACTCTCTGCTGGGCTCCGGTCTAGTGGCCACCGCTGCGGTCAGCTGGTCCACCTTCTCTTCCAGCACTTTGCACTCCGAGCGCAGCGCGTCTATCTGCGCGCTCTGGAGTGAAAGATCGCTACGCAGGCGGCTATTCTCCGCCTGCAGCCTCCTTACTTCGGCGGACGCTGACCGCTCGTGCAGCGCCACCACGGTGTCTTCGAGGCGGTCTGCGCTCTCCCTCAGGGCACGGACGAATGTGCCCTTCAGGTTCTTCGAGCGCATAGCCACTCGCGTGACCACCGCGATGTCGTCTAGTGCCCGGGCCTTCAGAAGGCTCAAGGCGGGGTCGTCGGGGCGCTCGCCCGGCGGGGGCATGCGGCAGCGCTCCCAGCTCCTCTGTGCAGCCTCCACGAGTCTCTCGATCTCCTCGTCGCTGCACAGGTTCGCGCCCAGCCAACCGCCGCTGGCCGCCGCCTCCCTGTCTTCTGTGGATCGCCTAGGGTTATGTACCCTCTGTGGCACAGGCGACCCACTGGGCGTCCTGG